>WHVE01001318.1:0-18148 GCA_015178995.1 Trichophaea hybrida
ATATTGGTTCGATGGTATTTGAGGTACAGTAATTCTTGAATAAAGAGTATAAATAGTATTTAAGAGCAAAAACAAAGGTATAAAAACCTTTAGTTTCTTTGAGGTTGGAAAGGCATCATCAGATCATTGATCACATTCTCAACGAGAAGAACAAGCCTTGACAATATACGCATTTGGAAAGCCATTGCTTTTTGGTGTAAATCTTTCAGTTATTTCCATATCCTCAGTGATTTTCATAACCCACAGCAATCAATGCAAGTCCCAACCCGGGTACAGCTACTCCGTTGACAGGTGAATCTTGAGTGACGCTTTCGGTGTTACAGTTCATCCAATATCAACAGGATTGCTGCATCCAATGACTTTCAATAACAGAATTCATATTAAAGAATGGTACCTCCGAGTCTGTACACTGTTCAACTGTTTTTGGCAATAACAGATTCTATCCCTGGATAATGATTGGTAAACATTATCTTCCCAACAGTAGTTGAATCCAAGAAGTCCACACTCTACAACTAGCTAAGATGAAACAGAAAGTATTCAATCAAATAACAGTTGAAAGGACCAGATTATAGCAATTGAAGCTGTACAAGCAAACAAAAACTACAGCCAAGGACAGCATTTGAAGGCTGTGGATTTTATATTGATAGATGACAGAAATTTAACAATCTAAAGGCTGATCAAAAAGCTGGACTGAAGACACATAGGGCCCTGCAACATCCTGCAAGTTGTTAGCCCATGGGCCTACTAATTACAACTACCAAAGGATATCCATAGCCGCCAAGCACAATCAACATTCTGATTATCAATTTTAGCAGATGACCCCATCCCAGGACAAGTGATTCATCTGCTGCCACCCTTAGTTTTTGAGGGAAAGAAGGAATATAAAGTCAAGGAAGTCAAGGATTGAAAACTGTTTAGAAAACAACTTCAATACATGGTTAAGTGGAATCGATATGACAAATGACACATGGAACCTGCAGTGAACCTGGATGGACTTCAAGTCTTCAATATGTGTCATATAAAACAACCTGGCAAGCCAGGATCATTAAACTTTTGGAAACTCATGTATTGAAAGGATAACTATTATGATGGTTGTAAGAAGTGAAGATTGGTGATCGAATAATGATTGATGATGGATGGTTACATTCATTTGGGCAGAAACATGTTTATACATCCCATGACTAACAAACATGTTTTTAAGAAATAAGACACATTTTGAAAGGTAAGGAAAACTTGTTACGAATGATAACCAACCATGATAGCAAGATATCAAGCTGATATACAATGTTTGACGGAATTCAGATATATATTGACCAAGTGAGTTAAAAAGACAATTGTCACATTGTTTGTATATAAGGACAATACTTTTGCGAAAATTGGTTTACTCTTCACTCATTTGCCAGTCTACACAATGATGAGTAGCTTTGCCATCAAGTGCTGTTCACTCTGGTAAATCTGAATTTTCAGTCTTTTGTCCTGATAGCAATATGTGCCATTCTAAATCTTCATTTGGTTTTTATGACCCCTACAAATACAATCTTTGAAAGCTTGGTACAATCAAACTAAAACTCATTGATAGATATCCATTTGAAAATCAGCAGTTTATACATTGATATATTAAAAGTAGTTTCCGAATGAAAATTCTGTATCCAATTTGAATTGTACCCTTATTTAATTCAATCTGTATTGAACCGATCCAATTTATTTCCATATCTCCAACATGTGATTGATGCTTCTGGATACTCCTGGAGGTTCCTGGAATTGTTGGAGTAGTTTGCAGTAGTTTGGAGTAGTTTGAAGAAAGTGTAAGGTTTCAAAGATGGCTGGAGCAGGAAAGGATTCTTCTGGAGTATTTAGAAGCCTCCAGGAGCCCCTATCAATGCTACAAAAAGGTTTTGAAGCTTCTGGGAATACCAGTATTGGATTATGGACCTTTTTGGAGTACTAGTAGAAGGTTCTGGAACCACTTTGATCACCAGTGAAACCTTTATCAGCCTTTGCTATCACTATGGCAAGGTTCTGAAGCGTTCTCGAGCACCAGTATAATACTGTGCAGCATACAGGTGTGGCAGTGCAAGATTTTTAAACCCTTGAAAGCACAGATATAAGATTATGGAGCTTTGGAAAGTCCCAGTACAATGTTTTGGATACTAGGGAAGTACAAGTACAACATTTTGAAGCCTCCAGAAGTGCTGGTATATGCTTCTGGAGCATTTAGGAGTGCCTGTATAAGGTTCTGGACACGGCTGGAGTACCCACATCAGCAAAAATACTTTTGAAATTCTGAGATTTCTGAGGTTTCTGCCAGGTTTCCAATCTTTAAGAAAATGGATGGTGAGATAATTACTCACATGACCTTCTTGGAAGGGTGTCGAGATTGCTGAAATATTCAATAATATGGCTGTGTCACTGTAGTCTTTCTGTAGACAGAAAGATCTCTTTTTTGGCATTGAACTTTGTTGACTTATTTTGAGATTGTTAATATTTATAGACTTTTCAATTGAGTTCTCACTTGATAGTTCTATTTTGATTTTACGATATCTGCAATATTTTTGTTTCACAAAATCTGTTTCATTACAATTTCTTTGCATCCAAAAGAATGGATCATTTGTGGCACCACATAGTTCAATTACACAATCGTAAAATATTGATTTACTTTTGAACTTTATATGATATAGATTTTTCCAATTACTTACAGCTGAATAAGCACGTTCTGTACTAGTTATGTAAATGGATATACTAGTAATCAAACAAGTTCAACAAATTCAAATCAATTGGAATATGTACAAGCCATTTATGGTTATCATCAGCAATGTTATATGGAATGAGATAGGCAGCTCGTTCCATCAACGTGAGACATACAATATAATACAATCCAATGAAGCAGTAAGACATTCATTGAGTGGAATCATTCTCCAGAGGTTTTTTCTGCACTATCAACATATCAGAAGGTTGACAGCTCAGATCTGGATTTGATGTACTAATATGTGTCAAAGCAGTTATGACCCTGAACTTGCTCTTTGAACAAGGAATAGAATGTTTAAATATGGTGGAATTCTTCCCTGAGACAATGCCAAGTTCCCTTCTACATACAGATTTGGCCAAAAAAATACATAGTTATTTTGTATCCACGTGAATCTGCATTACAGTCCAGTGCCTGTATATCACACAGTATGTATATCTTCCGTCTATTATTGGAAGTTTCCAACCAACAATACTGCAGCAGTATAGTGAGTATCGATTGCCTTGCCCTGATGAGGAAATGTATTGTTATTTCGGATAAAAATTGGGATGTCACTGAAGCATTTGGAACTTTATGTAATGTGTATTCAATGCCATCTTTTAGGAAATCCACACTATGCAACTAGATTGAAAAGAACCTTGCTTTTTGTACAAATGTTCTTGAGCTTCCAAACTACAGGCAGTTTATGCAGTGTTATACTATTACCTACAGAAAGTATCTGAGTATGGTGAGTGAGATTTTAGAATACAAAGAGGTCTCTTTGTGTAGTTGTATGCAGAATCTGCTCAGTTGCCTGGTTTATATTCTATATAAAGTATACAGCCTATATGTACATCTTGGTATACTCTGGAAGTTTGAAGCTAATATTTAATATGTGACCAAGCTGGCAAATATAAAAAGTAAAGTGAGTTGGATGATGTAGTCTAACAAATTTGAAATGGGATACCTCATTGATATTTACTTGAACCTTGAACACGATTATTTGCCTATTTTGCTCAATACAATTCATCATTGCTGCTTTCAACAGTAAAGTCTGGCCTTGTTGCAATTTTCATCCCATTGTTGTATCATCAGATAGCTGTTTCGTCAAGACTTCTGCAACCAGTTCCTTGGACTTTGTCATATGGAAGTAAGCAAATACTTCATTTCAGCAGTGATAATTGGCAGAATGCTATTCTATATATCTGATGGTTATATCAGTATACTTGTGGTGCATGTTCATAATTTGGAAATACATCAAGCTTTCAATACAATGTATGGTGTCTTCAAATTGCTTGTATTATTGGAGGTTGATTCGAAAGAACTGGATATTATACATAGCAAGTTTGCAGCAGGATCATGTACGATGACTTGCATTTTTCCTGATCAGATGCCATTGCCTGTCACTTGTCCTCCATACCGAAGGCAATGTTTTCTGATGGCTAGCAAACAAATATTCACCCCATCAATCAGCAATGACAGCTAGCCAATAGTCACAGCAACTTCTGCTCTGAGTCGCTGATAACATATGGACAGCCAACAAACAGAAATGGTATCAGATAAGAAGTGGACGTTTGCCAAAAACAGACTGACAGCCAGCAAGCAACCAAATGGTACCAGCCAAGAAGACGACAACTGTTGGAGGCCTAACACAATATGCTGACTGTATACAGTGAAGCAGCTTTCTAACCCAAGAGGTCTATTTGTCTGGAGGTCATCGGTTTGAAAGGCTACCACTAGTATTCGAAACGAATTGCATCCGTCCGGAACGAATTGAACTGAACATGAATTCAATTCAAGTTTAATCCAAGATTTGTGAAATGCTGGTGGTTCGTTACAATACGATTTGCAAACCAATGAATGTCAAACAAACACAACAGAGCAAATTTCTGTCCGATCGGGTCGAATCATTTTTCATCTTGTAGCAGTTGAGGTTATTGAGCAGATAAAAATCATTTGCACCGATCGGACAAGTACTTGCATCCTGATATTCATTCGAATTTGGGCGGCAAATGTGATAGGGTTTGAGCGAAAATCTGGGTGAGGATCCGGTGCGATCAAACCAATCTACTTTGTCAATTTTGATGAACATCTGCAGTGTGTTGCCAACACTAGCTACCGCCAATCCAGAGGGGGAAGCCAGAAATCTGGTTGTCTTAATGGATACCGATGGTTTGATTATAATCTGATGACAATGAAACCAATAGTGAATGAAGTAATGGATAATATGATAGTTGCAAAAGAATAGGTGTTGGTTTGAAGGTGGTTTAAAAGTGGTTCAAGTAATGGAGCTCAAGAGAAAAGTGTTGATAGAAGTCTTTGTTAGAAGTGAAGACAAAAGTATACAGGCCTTGGATTCTTTAAGGATAGAAAGACATCAACCTTCTCAGTAAGGAGAACAAGCTTTAACAATATATGTATTGCAGAAAGACTATTCTTTTTGTTCAGAATAATTCAGTGATTTCGGTATCTCAAGTTAAATACCCGACCAATTTTCAACGTAGTCCCGAAATAAGTATGGATACTACTTTGACTGGGCACTATCTCAAGTGACACTCCCAATGTTACACTATATTGTTAGCAAAGGAATACTCCCAAGGAAGATATTCTTTCAGCCAACATCCATACATCATTCAACCTTGATGCCATACAACTTAAACTATTACTGTCAAGTCAATTTCTAGGATTCAGGTGGAATCCCCTTGCCGCTTGCAGAACCAGAACCTCTCAACTGCTTGAATAGGATCAATGCTCTTCAAAACAATATAGAAGAACCTCTTGAAGACTTCATATGGAATGCACCTGAAAAGCTGTATCTGTGGAACCGACACTGAACAGATGCAGTCAGGCAAGGGGGAAGTATAAGCATTGACTATCCAGTCTTCACTGATAATTGGACTAGATACAAAGGCTTGCACAGTGATTGCAAAGATCAGAAAGTGTGAAATTGTGAGCACTACTCTGGAGGAACCAACACAACGATTGGCAGTGCAGCAGCTGCTCTATGATCCATCATTACAGCCATTTACCTTTGGAATTGGTAAATGTATTCAGTATCTGTACCACTTTCATTTTGTTGCCTATTCAAGTACTGCATATCCTGAATTCTATGTCGGTAATCTTGACTACAAGCCATCATTTCAACTACAGCAAGAATCTGAAGCTCGAAGACACTTTCTTTATACCACTATGGTTGAAAAATCTTTGTTGTCCGACAATGGCCTGATTTGATACCAGCATGACAAATATCTGTACTGTGGTTAGTAGGGATAATGTGTTGATTTTATTCAACAATATGAACAAGCAGGTCACACTAGTACTAGCAACAGCTCCAAATTCTACATTGAGTTGCAACTCCGGACGGAAATTGAATCAGAATCATGGCAGCAGGATTTACCGCATCGAAAAACTGAACCACACCAACAACCACGGTTTTTCGTCTGGTTCTACCCCAAATCTATAGCTTGACATCAGGATTTGAATTTTGAGTATATCAAAATATGATATATACATACAATATACAGTGTTGGATATACTTTCGCTGCCTGTTGTCCAATATATGATCTGATTAGTATTTGTTGAGCCACTGTGAAAAATGCTTAGTTTTCAATATTATTTCACAGTGACCCAAAAATATTGCTTGCATCACAAATTGGACATCTGGACATACAACATCACTCTACACTATATATTTTACATATGGAACACAATGTGATACAATCACAACTCAATAGCCTAATTGGAGCCAAAGTTCAGAGTTTGCAAAATAAAACTCCGCTGTATGGCAAATCCAGCCACAAAAACTGTGGTTTTACATGGGTTTTGATTTTGGAACCACTTGCAATTGGGTGGTTTGGTTGCTTGGCAGTTCTAGAACCCAACTGGAGCCATGGTTCCGGTTCCAATCCAGACTGCGGCCAGGTCACCTGGGACCATTCACATCCTGGGTCACACAATACAAGCCCATCGTGAATAATAATATTATGGAATTGATCATTGAGCTTTTGTATAGAATCAATAGGAAATTCAGACAAATGGATGTTTGCATTCAGGAAGCAAGGGAAAAGAATTTCAAAATATAGACAGTCTTTCCAGAATTGACCCAAGGTTACAAAGCACTCACTGGTAGACAAAATGACATATATGATGCTATTTGCCAAGGAGTTAAAAAGATGGAATGGGCTCAATTTGAGAAGCATTCCAATATAGTCATTCAATTCCAAGAATTTGAGGCTAATGTCCCAGTAGCTTTTGTACTGACAAATGCCCAATCCACTAAAGTATACAAAAAGCTATGATTAGCCATCCATGAGCAAATACAATATTCTGAAAGTACTTGTAATATCCTTTCAACTCTACTCCACAATAGAGAATGATCTGAAGAACACCTTACCCTCCAAGTGCATGCCCAATCCCAGGAGCTGGTGGATGTCAGGTGATAGCCAAAGTAGATGGCAAAAAGAAAATTGGACTGTGTACCAAGTCTCGTGTGGAGCCCAAGTGAATGCAGGAGGAAGCACAGAAAAAGGCAGACATTGCACAACAGGAAAGGCAGGCAGCTGAGTGATGAATGCAGAAGGACTTTGAGTATCAATTCAAAAAATTCAATAGAACACTGAAAATACAGCTCTCAAATAAATCAATGAAGAGATCAGTATGCTCACTAGCCATGGTTGGTGTTGACACCAAATGAAGGGAATACCAAAGCTGTCAAACAAGGGTTCCACATTTGATATACTATATATGCTGCCATTGGAATATGGATTGATAAGGCTGTGACTCCAGAACTGAATGGTAATGCATACAGTACACAAGACATTGGAGGGAACCCCCCAGGGGATGGACTCAACAATGTAATCAAGGATCAAATAGCCTTTTCAAAGATTATAACCAATGATGATACAGGATACCAATTACTAATCATACAAGTTGTCTGTGCATATGAGTAACACCTGCAAGAAAAGCATCATAACAATCAATACAAGCCCAAAGACAAAAAGAACAATAATAGACAGTGTGATGATAATAGTAATGATAAGATAAATCCAGAAATGAAGAGCTTTGAGAATGGTTCTGACTCCAAAAAACCTCAACCACAGAAGCAGGGTCCTGAGCTAGTCAATACAGACAAAGACGAAGTTCTGAACAGCATTCTGGAATCATGGCACAAAGCACATGCCAAGCGCAACTAGTGTAAGCACTGTATTTATTTATTTATTTATTTATTCATCATACAGCATGCAGCCCGTAGGCTATGGCCGGTGAGGTACAAATGAATAACCAAGAACAAGAACAACAAATGAAACCGAACAAAGGAAAAACGAAAAACCCCTGGCTAGGTAGCACCGCTCCGCAGTCCCCTATCACCCCTGCTCTAGTTACAAAGAAATTTCAAAAAAATCATAGCGGTTTGTAACACGCTTCATACAATAATAAAATATCTGTCAGTCTCATTCGGCTTGGTCCTGCATATCATGCAGGTTCTCCCCCTGGAGTTTACCCTCCGTGTAAGCACTGTGGTTTATCAGAGCATCAATGGGTATTTTGTAAAAATGCCATCTCAGCCTCATCCAGCAAGAAGAAGAAGGATAAAAAGCCTAAAAAGAAAACTTCAATGTGAGAAGTAACCACCTCTTCTTTGACAGCCAAGCCCAGGAGTGTGGCTGACCAAATTACAAAACTGGTAGCAGCCTCAAGCTCTCGAGTGCTTCATTAGGTTGACTTGGACAGTTTGTAGATCGACAGATAAAACAAAACTCTTTTATCTTTCCATAGAGATTACAGTCTTTTCCATAAGTTTTTTGAGGTACAGACACCTCCAGTCTCTGATATTCATGGATAAATAT
This sequence comes from Trichophaea hybrida, assembly GCA_015178995.1. Taxonomy (NCBI): domain Eukaryota; kingdom Fungi; phylum Ascomycota; class Pezizomycetes; order Pezizales; family Pyronemataceae; genus Trichophaea; species Trichophaea hybrida. The sequence goes on from WHVE01001318.1 coordinate 8,569, forward strand.
TTTCATATTTCTTTGGAATGACATGGGTACAGACATCTGTGTTTCCCTTGTATTTTTGGTTTCGCCAATATGGTTATTGGTATAGCTTAGGTTTAGATATAGAATAAACTTTCATTTCTGCTGTTAAATAAAGGGTGTCTGAAGATGAATTCAATACTCAAAATATGGAGGTTATATATCATTCAAGCATGACATGTAACAAGCAATTACCATTGAATAAAATTCTACTCATTCATATGTTATTCACTTGCAATACCAGTTGTGGCCAGAGCTGTATTCAAAGGCTGTTCACTGTGGTTGTTAACTGAACAGAATAACAATGCAAGGCTACAGCCCACATACCTCAGTCTGGACCCAATAAACCAAAGCATCAATTACAACATGAACCTTAGACAGGTTCAAGATCTACCATATACATATTTGCAAGCTTTTGAGATAAGATGAATGTCCCTGTAGGGGTTTCCTTGGATACACGATGCAATACACTACTGATGTCAAAGCTGCAGGCAGAGTCACATGGTGTTCCATTAGTGACCAGAATGGAACCAACATAGTTGAAAACTTCAATGGAGACAGAGTAGAAGGAGTTTGTTGCCAGTATACCTGCCACATCACTCAGTGCTATGAATCTCATCATACCAAAGAAACACTTGAAATTGGACCAATGGGGAATTCATCCAACATTATATGATCTTATTGGTGTATAAATACATGTGAAACACTTGGTTAAGTTACTGAAGAAATTGATCCACTTCAGTTGAAATTGAAATACTGCCATCAACATTGTACAAAGGGGGTGGTAGCATCATTCTCAATCGAATATGACCATTCCATTTTGATATTCCGTATGGATCCTGAATAGATCTGAGTGATTGGTTCAACATATGTCTATGTAGCACATGAATTTGAGATCAATTGGGTAAAGTGAATTCTGAGCCAATAATGAAACTTTCAAATATAATACAATGGAAAAACTGTATCTGCTTATCCACCATATTGATCCTATGATCATATCATTATCTTCAAAGTTAGAGAGCAACCTGCACAGGGTTCCATCCATGATCTCTCAGAAAATACAATATCAGTCCTTAACAAATATCGGAAGCAAATGCTGTATTCCCGAAAGCTTTGTCCCAGCCTGCTGCCCATAGGTGCACCCATACTCTTCTTTCGAAAACCAGTTCGAAGCAGCCTACAGTTGTACGTTGTTTACAAATGTCACAATTGTGCGACATTTATAATATGATATCGATTGCCACTGATAAACGAACTTGGAGACAGAGTTGCTTAATCAAGGCTTTTCACCAAGATTGATGCGAAGGCTGGGTACAACTGCATGTGAATCGACTCTGGGGATGCATGGAAAATAGCATTTCATATACGATATGGACAGTATGAATACCTAGTCATTCTGTTGAGATTGGCAAACATGCAACCAATATTCCAACACATGATAAACATGATTCTGCGAGATCTGATGGATCATTGAGCTGTAGTCTATATACATTACCTATGTATCCGTTCAGAACAGGAGGAAGTGCATGTGCAATTAACCAGAGAAATCTTTGGCTGATTACAGGAAAACAACTTGACTATAGCACCCAATTAGTGCAAATGGCACCAGAAGCAAATTGAAATCGTTGGAAATTACATATTGGGAGAAGATGTCAGCATATTATGTAATACATTTGTTACTATTCGTAAATAGAAAGTTGTGCAGTCTGTCAAAGATGTCAAGTCTTTTCATGGGTTTGCCAATATCTCTCAATGTTTTATCAGAAGATTTTCCAAGATATTCTATCTTCCAACAAAGTTAACCAAGAAAACAATTGAAAAGTTGGTCTGGAAGAAAAATGTGGAAAATCAAATAGCCTTCGATATGCAAAAGATACACTTCTCCAAGGCTCTCAGCTTGTGGCACATTGAGCCTGAGTGTCCCATAGTGGATGAAACTAACCCAAGCAATTTTGCAATTGGCAATGTTTTCTCCCAGATCATTCATGCATCATTGTATACTATTGCCATCCACACTTCAAAGATAGAAAAAGCCATGATCAACACCAAAATCTATAACAAAGTGATACTTGCAGTGGTATTGGTATTCAAGGAATGATAACGTTATCTGTCAGATACCACTCATCCAATCAGTGTATTCTCCGATCACCAGAATCATGAAAATTTTACAACTATGAAGATTTTGAATAGGACCCCAGCCTGATGAACTCAAGAGATGGCAGGATATATTTTCAAAACATTCTACCAATCTGGTATTGTAAATGGAAAACTTGATATAATATCCAAGTATTTGGAGTATCACCCTGAATATGGGAGAGGTAGTGCCAAAGCAGATAAAAATTAGTCTATCCACTGTCTTCAGAGACCTGATCAGTTTGTAATATTGGAAGATGAAACAGTGCACGTGACAGCAACAAAGTTACAAGGCCAACAAATTGCAATTTCCTCTGCAAAGTTAAAACCAATTCTGGTAGTCAAATTCAACTTATTGCTGTTGGATGCAGTGTTAAGCACCAATTACAACAATGTGGAATGGCAAAAAGGATACATATGGGTTATGGAAGGAATTGAAGTCCAGGCATCTCTTTCGAAAATGGAACCCTATAGTACAAATTTACACTGTCAATTCTCTGTGACCTGCTGTTGAAGAAATAAATATTGGAGTCAAAACACAATTTGACAGTGGCTGGACACATGAAGCAGGATAAGACAATTGAACTGGTCAGACAAAATTTCTTTTAGCCAGAAATGCAGCAATTCATTCAAGATTTTATTCACCCATATCCTGAATGTCAGAAAAATAAAGGAGCTCATCCTGGTCACAACGTTCTTCAACAACACCTTGACTGCGTGTACTGGGTATTGCATTTAATTTCCATTTAATTTACTTTCGAAATACTAGTATCAGATAAATTCCTATCTCTTCCAGTAATTATTAACAGATTTATGAAAATGGCTCGCTTGGTTCCATGGCAAGATGGTGCAAATATGGCTACGGGCATAGTCCAAATCTTTGTGAAAGAAGTATGAACATTCCATGGTCTACCATTGAACATAGTATCAGACAGGAACTCTAGGCCCACCTCCTCATTTCGATACACATCAGTTGAAGTCTTTGATATTGGATTCATGATATCTTCACCATCCCTATCTCAAATAGATAGGCAAAAAGGAAAAGTCAACCAAATTCTGGAATGCTATCTGTGGAATTACTACAATTATAAGCAGCATAATTGGTCCCAGATATTGACATTGGCAGAATAAATTCGCAATAACTCATTTACCACCGCTACGGGAACAAAACCATATGGTGCAAACTTTGAATTCGATCGTCAAATGAATTTACCCATTCAAGTAGACCCAAAGAGTTCAGCATCTAGGAACTACATTCACTGCATCACCAGCATATATGCACTGAGCTGTAAAGGCCTGGAGCAAGTGGAGGAGATAATGGGAAAGTGCAATGATAGGTAAGCTGAGGAACCTCCAAAGTACTGAGTTGGTAATTCAGTTACACTAAATGAAAAGAATTTCAAAACATGAAGACCATTTTGTAAACTTGATGCAACACTGTATGCACCCTTCAATGTGTTGATGGTGCCCTGGCGCACCAGGATAAAGCTTGAGTTATTGAATAGATGGCATATTCACATTCCATTTCCAGTATTGCTTATTAAATCTTATCGACTTGGCACCAACCCGACTGGACCAACACCCAACCTTGCTTCAGCCAATGAGCAGATTGCGATTGGTCATGATATCGACCACTATCAGTATAAGACAGGCTAAGAAATTGACAATATCATTCGCAGCCAATATAGCAAGAAACCGAAACAGGTTTTATATCTGATCACATGGAAGGGGTATCTGAAAGAAGCAGATTGAACTAAGAAACCTTACAAGAACTTTGATCACAACAGATTGTACAGAGAGTATTACAGACATAATTTTCAGACCACAAACAATCATCAAATCAAACAGTTGAACTAGTACAATTTCCCTACAAACAGTTGTTAATGGCTAGCAAGATACCTAACAAAGGATGTGGTTTTTAAGGGTACAAGGGGTTACAAATTTTTCAAATCAAAAGAAAAATGGTTTTGGTTTTTAGACACAAGGGATTTTATTTTCAAAATTATGAAAGCAAGATGGAATTTGGTTTTAATGGCATATGTGGTCAAGATTTTTCCAATTGGGAGAAAGAAAAAGAACACAAAGTGTCATAACTGGACACAATCTAATTGATCGATTCTGCTTGCTGTCTTATAATTTGCCTGGACATAACCAAACTAATCAGTATACTCAAGGGGGTTTGCGTAGACCCACAATTATAGTGAATTTCGAAAACAATTCACCTTGGTATGCTGGAGCAGATTTCATTAAAAGGCTACACAGAGAAAACCAGTATGGTCATTCAGACACAAACTTTCTGTGAAAGGTGGTTGAGCTAAACCTAGCAAGTGCACTGTAGACTCAGGTCTAATCATTCATAATTTCCCAGATGAGATATCATGCGCTATTACTTGTCTCAAATGCCAGGGCCGATTTTTTCAAATGGCTAGCAAACAAACACCCACACAATCAATATGTAATAATGCCTAGTTAATGGTTCTTGTTACTTCTGCCCGGAATCGCTGATAACAACTGGACAGCCATCAAACAGCTCAATGGCCTTGGCCAAGCAGCTGATGCTTGCCAATGAAAACAGACAGCCAGCAGGAAACTAAATGACACCAGCCAAGAAGCTGATAACAGTCAGAGGCCTAAAACAATATGCAGAGTTTGACCAGTAAACCTGCTTTCAAGGGAATGAAGTCGATCATTCTGGAGGTCATTATATCAAATGGATACCACCGGTCTGAAAACAGAAGCCTGTGAGATAGTTGTCATATTGGATATTTGTCAAGGGTTCAGGACAGGGTGTCAAGGGTTCAGGGCCTGGGTTCTGAGGGTTATAAAATCCGGAAGACAGAAGGCTCAAGAGTCAAGAATAGTCTGTAGCTAAGGAAACAAGTGTTAGGGGTTTCCCCTTAGCATGCGTATGAAGTACATCAGGCTTAGTTTCCCAGGCTTGCCGTTATTCAAAGATGAATTAGCGGTTAAGATTACACCCCTGAGGATGTCTACTGATGAGTTAGCAGACGGCTCAACATAGCCGGGTGAAATCCCCATAATAGTCTATGCTACAATACTACGTCTCAGCATAGGGAATAGCTACCCAGTGTGGAGACAGTACGCACACTTGATCAGACAGTAATCTTGGGGGTAACAATCCATAGTACTGGCTAAGGCATGGGACACACCAACCATACTGCCGAAGCAATGTAACTGCCGAGCAGGGGTCTTCGGATCAGCTGTGCGTTACGGATCAGACCAGTGTTATCTTTGTTATCATGCTAATACTGGGACAAACCATACCCGTGCTTAGCTTCATGGATTTGGTTGGACAAGCGATATTATCTTAGTATGCGGGACTTTGCTATCTCTACAGCTAGAATAAGCAAAGGAGATAAGCTAACTGCGCCCCGGTAGTTGACTCTACCTAAAAGATAAGTGCTTGGATCTAGACTGTCGAACCCCAGCTCTGCCGTGTTTACAACACGATAACTGATAGAGGGCACCCCTACGGGGAACACGGATAAGACCCGATGACACTAGGTACGTGGCAATGTATGGGTTGGCAGCTCATTAAATCATTGATCACTATTCCACTCAATACGAAGAAAGATAACTAATACGAAGTAATGGTCCGATATGTATGTCAGCAACGTCATAACATGCAGGATAACCTTTGGGAACTCCTGGTGGGAGCTTACGCAACCACACGTTGTCAAACGGAACTCTCCACAGCTAACTACCGAGATCGGCTCTGATGCAACGATCGGATGTTATGTGAACACCCACTACGGTGGACTGAGTGTTATTGAGATAGTACTATACACACACATCATAGATTACAGAGAAGTACCGTCACCCCTTAGCAGGATGGTTTGACGCGGAAATACTCACCTATAAAAGACCACCTTAAACCCACGAGTTTAAACACAACGATTCAAGCAACAGTCGAACAAACCACAGTCAGAACACAACAGCGGAAAAACCACCTGAAATATTATTAAGTTAATTACCTTAAGAATATTCACCAAAACTTTTATGTCTATTTCAGACGATCAGAAGATTCTCTACGCTCGCATCTTGCACGCCCAAGCAAACACTCGAGCCAAGTACGAACACCTCGCACGATACCTTGTTCGTCACAACCTTTGGGAAGAATACTACCATTACTTCCACACTGGTGAACTGCCTTCCCAAGTTACCTTTGACGAGTCATCAGAGGATTACCTCCAAGACAGTTACGACTTTTAAAACACAGGGCCATACTGCAATAGATGCCCGTATTTATACATACCTTACAACGACGTAAACGCGTCACGCTAGAATTCCATATCTTTGGTTTTGTCATCATTATTAAAATACGCATTTACCAAGAGACAACACAACGATATCGATAAACCACTAAATCACATCTAGCTGCAGTATCCCCCTAACAGTATAATATTTCGGACGTTATCCGAAATACGTTCATGAACTGTGTACTGTGCGAAGAAAAGCTTGCTGCGCGGCAAAAATATTCGACATAACAGGAAACAACGAAAACATACCTTGTTGCCCATCACATTGTCCAAAATATTGCAACAATCAGTGTTTACGTTGCCGTCACGTCCAACGAATAGCTCTTTACGCGCTAGCTAGAGCAAGCACCACAACATCCTCGAATACTCAAAATGTCGGCACCCAGGCGCAGACTCACCTTTGGAGCGGACCGGTTAGCACCAGTGTCCACAGCAATCTCCAAACCAACCTCGACAGCACCCAAACCTCTACCAGAATGGGTCAAGAAACTACAAGAGCACTATCAGCAGTCACGGCAGAAGTACCAACAGATAGTGCAGGACGAGGACACCGAAATGATCGACAGCGTACAAGCACGAGTATCACGACTCGATCTAGAAATGCAGAATCTAATCGAATGCTGCAACAGCGAGAGAGTAGTGATAGAAGTCGAATTCGACGATGTTCGGAAAGACTGCGAAATCTTCGCTCAGCAGGTAGAAACCAACAGAGCCCTGGGAGCTCAAGTACTGGAAGGACACGAACAGCAAATCAGGATACTTGAGTGTGTACTGAAAGAAACAAGAACTGGAATCGATGTCATCCAGGACCAATCACAGCAAATCATTGCTGGAGCAACAGACGAGTTCAGAAGACTCGAAAGAAGAATAGAAGGTGCGAAAAAGAACAAGCCCAACTGAAGGTTAAGCAAGCCTCGCTATCAGTATCCTACACCGCAATTCATAAAAGGATAACAGACCTAGAAGCTCATACAAAGAAAAATGTACCCGACTACCACGATTTACGGAAAATTGCGGACAGAATTGAGGAGGTTGCCGAGCAAACCACAGGCCTAACGGAAGCAGTGGAAAGAGCAAAGGTGTCTAATACAACACCAGGTAGACGAGGAAGAACCGAACAAGTTCAGGAATGGAGACACAGAACGGAGGAAAGAAACAGAAGCATTTCTCCAATAACAGATTCAGATATAGCCCCAAGACCTGGCCTTCGGGGAGGATCTGGCACCGATGCTGGAATGCCTGATCCTGAACCAGAATCAGAACCTGAACCTGAACCAGGACCAAGCGGAAACAGAGGAACAGGAGGAGATCCGCCACCACCTCCATCTCCACCAGGACCATCCGAACGACCTCGGTCCAGAAGGACCAGATCCCCAACCAGACGGTCTAGAACAAGGAGGTCCAGGTCACGGTCCAGAACAAGGAACAATAACAGACCAAGGGATTCAAGAATTAAGATAACAGATCAACCCAAGTTCGCGGGAAAAAGTTCTGAGGATTTCGACACCTGGTGGATGACCATGGAAACATACATCGCAGACCAACCCTACTTATTCCCTAGACCAGGAATAAAAATGCAGTACTGTAGAGGGCGCCTAGAAGGACACGCCCTAGCATGGCATATGCAATGGGAAACAGAAGCGTCTACCGGAATACGTGAAAGAAGCTGGATGGATTACCGAGCCGCAATATATGCCAGATTTCATAATCAATTCCAACAGGAAGCAGCGTACAAAGCAATTATGGAAGTAAGATACGAGGGAAACATCCAGGATATGATTACGGAATACGACACTCTGAACGTAAAAGCCAGAATAACTGGTGTGGCCTATCCAACCATGCTAATGTCACAACTCCCAATACAAGTATTCAAACAACTATCAACAATGAATCCAGCGGATAAAACAGACGCAGAATTGAGGGAAATTATCCTCAACGCTGGAAAGAATGTGGAAATATGGCAAGCCACGGCAAAAAACTTTGGAATGATTAAAAAGACGCCCAAAACATCAGGACGAGTCTCGGAAGCAGGGTCAGTCCAAAAAACACCCTTCAGAAAAAACTCTCGTTTCAAGAAACAAACAACATACACACCAGCGAATCAAAAAGGATCAGTACCTCGAGCATTCAAAAGCGCAGATGGAAAAACCTATGCACAAATGATTCAAGGAGTCCCACCAGAAGAGGAAAAAAGGAGAAGGGCGGCAAAGGAATGCATACGGTGTGCATGGCCTTCGGGGCGAAAAGAAGCACACGGAACAATGAAGTGCTTCCAAGCAGTAAAAATCACCAACGGAACGGCGGATTTTCACAAAGAATATCACATCAGGAAAATGCAATTTCCTCCCTGGCCTGGCACTCACCTTCCGGGATCCTCCTTGGGGCTTGGGAGGCTCCCAAACCCTCCCGTATCATTTTACTATGCTCCGACGCGCTCCAGGCAGCTCCCGGTGCACCTGTGAACTTTCCACAATTGCACAGGAGCATCTCACAGCATTCCTACCACTTCCTGGGAGGTCCACAAACTTGCTCCTTTGCGTACTCTGCTCCGCGTGCCTCCCTGACGCTCCGCAGCCCTCACTGCCAATTGGCATCATATGTGACTCTATTCATAGATCATGCTGTCAATTCATCGCTGCTACTTCAAGCATCGTCACGAGAGATTTTGTATAAATAGACATCTTTAGATCTCATTACACTAATATATTGTCTATATTCACCAGCTGGATTTCAAGCGCACCCCTGCGTGAGACTCCTCTCATTCGTTTGGATAAATCGCAGAGGTGGCTCCAAACCTTTCGTCCATATTTGTTTTGTCTTAATATACATCCCAGTACGTATCCAAATCCACTTGATTATTTACAATCCATACCGAACCGTTCCCTGTCGCTGCCCAGATCTCTGGGACCAAGTAGCACGGCCTTTCAATTTTCTCCATTGCGATAACATGTGGTGTTGATTCCTTTACCACTCTGACGAACCCATCCACTGCTTGAGGGTGCCCTAAACGATGCTCGAAATGTGTACCGACAACAACGGCCAACTCCAGCGGTGATGGTCTATCAACCCAGGCTTGAAGGGATGAAAGGAAATGAGGGTGCTGCTGCAACAGCCGGCCGCCAGTCCTCGCAATCATCCCACTTACCAGCGAG
>WHVE01001319.1:0-18101 GCA_015178995.1 Trichophaea hybrida
CGTTGGTATAAAGGGCATCTTAGTACAAGATGTTCCGGTGACTGGGGACCTCCATAGCGACATGGGCAGTGAGGAGAGTCAACAGCATTGGTTGGTATTTTGTATAGGTAACTGCGGAAGTATCCATGTCCAGTTCGTAGTTGGGTGACAGTAGATGCAAACTGGCGGTTGCCACTTCTGAAAATATTGTCTGGTTTGGTACGGAATGTTCCAATATAGTTCTTTCCTTTCGCGGGATGTCGCATCCACCAATCCCCCCATTCCTGCATTTTTGCTGCTCGGGTTACCCTCTTGAGGTACGATAATGAGGTGTTATAGTAGGTAGGTGGTTTTTCCACAGTGGACTTTTTGCCAACTTATCGGCAAGTTCGTTTCCAGGTACATCTGTATGGCCAGGAACCCATTGTACTGTGATAGTAGTTTTGAGTGCATGGAGGTTATTGGCGATGTTGGAGAGTGCCAGGGAAGTGGACTGTCCAGGGCGGGTTTGAAGTATTGAGACGTCGTATGGCAGCTTGATTGTCTGTGAAAATCCATACATGTCTTTTGGTGAGGTTATTACGTTGACAGATCTGAAAGCATTTCTGTGCAGCTTTAAGAATACCAAGTAATTCAGCATCATAAACTTCCTGTTGATGGCCCATTGGATAGGTTGCTTCAATGACATCTTCTCCTGTCATTTCAACTACTGTTCCTGCGCCAATGTTTTCGTTCAACATAGATCCATCTGAATAACAAACAATATTGCGGTCATCTTGTTTCAACATTGCATACTGGGCTTCGTGGGCTTTGGCTTCCTCTTCCTTTGAACGAGGATTAATTTGTGTTTTGACTCTACTTTCAATCCATGGTGGACAGGCTGTGGTTGAATAGGTTTCAATCTCCGAGCTGTTGGAAATCCATGGACTGAGGGTTGATAAGGTTTGGATAAGACGTGTTTCAAATTTGCGGTTATTTTGTTGCATACTGTCCCATGAAATCCAGGGTCCGGTTGTGTTACTAGACTCTGGGGTTTCATGAAATGGAGGGAAAGTCAATGGACAACGTTGTCGGATTGGATGCATTTCGGGAAACGTAAGTATTCGAATTGCATATTTTCTTCGCATGTGATTAAGTCGAACAGCTACTGGTGGCAGGGCTGCTTCATTGTGTAGGCTATTGTTGGGGATGTGCGGAAGGCTCCAAGGATGCACCGAAGTGCCATATTTTGAACTGTTTCAAATTTCTGTTGATATGTTGCTTGGCCCATCCACCAGACTTCAGCTCCGAAGTCGCAGACAGGTACAACACAGCATTGTATAGTTGGCGGACTGCACTGGGGTTAGTCCTGATTCTGTATTGGCTAGTGATTTGAGGGCTCCAAGGGCTCTTTTGCCGCTTGCCGCCTTCAGCATGACATGGTGTTTGAAGTTGATTTTTCTATCAAACCAAATACCAATCCACCTTACCACATCTGGGCCAATGCTTTTGTGCGGGGGAAATGGTAGTGCCTTGGGTAGGGTGATCTCTTCGTCATCAGAGGTTTCACCGTTTCTTTATTGTGGAAGTGATCATGTCTGACTTTGAGTCATCAAATCGTACCGCATTGTTTTCTGCCCATTTGAAAGCTGTCCGTGGAGCCGCCTCAAGGCATGTTGCATCATAGGCTTTTGATTTGCTTCGAACAACAATTGCAACATCATCAATGTGGCTTGGAGTCCAGGAGCTGGGGTAATGGGTTGTGAGTTCATACAAGGAGGATGAGATAGAGGAGGAAGAGAATTGGGGATGCAGGCAATCCCTGACGATTCCTGTCCGGACGGGGCTGAGGTCTTGCTTTTGTCCATCAAATGCCAGTCTGTTGTACGGTCAGATAGGAAGTGGTCGACCAATAATTTAATTGCCGTCGGTAGCCCAGTTGTCGTAGAGTGTGGAGGAGACCGTCTTTGGATACATTGTCCAATGCGCCACTCACATCCATCAGAGGGCAGTGGTGATTGCCTTTGCATGTTTTCCTTGTTCAATTTTATGTGTAGTGCCATTGCAGCATCTATAGCAGAGCGTTGTCTTCGTCCGCCAATTTGATCTTTGTGTAGCAGGTTGTATTTTTCAGCCATGTATGCAATTCGGTTTGCCATCAACTTTTCGAGGATCTTCCCAAGGCAATTGAGAAGAACACAGGTCGGTAGGCCTTAGGTATTGAATAATCAGGTTTCCAGGGTTGGATATAATCACAGTCGTTGCTTGTCGCCAACAGGTAGGGTGATATCCACTGGTTCCAAGTATAGCAAAGAGACTGTTGAATTGTTCGGTGGCTGCTAGGTATGCTTGCCGGCGGCAGTAAATGGGAAGCCCATCGGGTCCCTGGGCTTTACGTGGTGCAGAGGTAAAAATTGCTTGTTTGATTTCTGTTAGGGGTAAATGTAACCCATGGCAGGGTTGGTCGATTGGTGATATCAGTTGGGGAGGGTGCTACTGGTGGGGGTGGGAACATGGTAGAACGGAATAATAGTGCCTTTCTTCAAAAATTACAGCTGTTGTGTTGGAGAATGACAGGGGCGGTGTCCGTTGGGTTTTCCTGGGTTTGGTATAACGGAGGGGCGGTAATATCTCTGTGCCTTCTGCATTTGCTGAAAATTCAATCCACATTGTTGTCTTGGAGGTGCGGATATCCTGGAAATATTGGATTCGAACAGCTTTGAAATTGACGTGATCACTTTCAGACGGGTTTCTTCCACGCTTCTGGTGCACGGTTCATCTGTGTTCGGGCGATTTTGAGTTGGGGTGTCCACCAGCGTTTTGAATGTGTTGTAAGCTGGAGAACGGGGTATATTCCTTGACTGTATCAAGACTCATATCTCGAGTAGTTCAGCTGATTTGTCAAGGTTTGATTCGATTGGTTGTTCATGGAGGTATTGCCAGACGATTCGTGAGGCATGGGAGAGTGTATTGGAGTTTTTGAGATTAAAACCCAATCTGTCATATTCTAGTTGTATCTTATCGTGTTGGAGTCAGTGGTAACAAGTTCAGAGTCTGTCAGATATCAAAACTATTGTTGCATGGTCTGAACCAGTTGATGCGTTGTCATCTACGGCCCAATTTGTAACCGAGTCATGGATGGCTTATGAGGTAAAGGCTAAGTCGATGATAGAGGTTCCTTTGCCATTTTGGTAGTAGTATGTTGGGGTGTCTGGTTCATTGAGGAGGGGAAAGTTATTGGTTTCCATGATCTGAACAAGTTCGTCGGCGCGTTTGGGTGTTTTGATTTGTGAATTCCACTATGTATGATGAGCATTCATATCACCAGCAATAATGCATCGTTCAGGCAATGGGATTTTGGTGAAGCTTCTTGGAATGGTGTAGAGATTAGATACGCCTTCATGTTCATTGTAATATTGAAGACAGTGATTGGTGCAATTGAGGGGGTTGATATTTCAAGGACTTGAATATCAGGATCCTGGCTGATGTCGGTACGTGGGGAGCATTTGATAGAAGGGTTGTTTTTGGCCACATAGGGAATTGTCCTATTGTGTTTCTTAAGTTTTTAGGTCGTATCAGTAGCTCAATCCAGGGTGTGTCGTAATGAATATATTGTTTGGGTTGAATCCAGGTTCTTGGAGTAAAAATGGTCGGCCATTCCAACTGCAAAGTCAAGAAGGGTATTGATGACTAAGGAGGAACGGTTTGCAATTGTGTTGTATAATTTCGAATTTTGGTGGGTGAATAGCAAGGTTGTTCAGGCATGGGTGATGGTCGGGTGTCTTTCATGAACTTGGCTCGTACCTCAGCACGTATGGCAGTAATTGTTGGGCATTTAGACTTGTTGGCCTGGTGATTACCCTTGCAGTTGATGAATTGGATAACATCATGACACACTGTTTGCCTATGCTGGGATATGATCCGCATGAGTAGGAGGAGGCGGTGTGAGGTTCTGCACATATGTTGCAGAAAGGTGATTGTTTGCATCGTAGGTAGGAATGGCCAAATTGTTGGAAGTTAGTACATTGGTCGGTTGGTCGGGATGCCATATGTCGGTCGCTTTGTATGTCTTGCCGTCTACTTGTACTCCATGATCTCGAATATGTATTGCTTCATGTTCAGTACGGACTTCAATGACCATGGTGGTTGCTTTTTCATGGGGTCGAGTTTCTGGCTTTGTAAGAGATCGTGTTAGGGTGGTAAGCTTGATCTGATTATTGTTCATCTCAATATCTTCTTTCAATAATTTCATTCCTGTTTCACATTCAGGAAACATTGTAATATCGACGGAATGAACCATCACTGGGATCCAGGTTTCTTGTTTTTTGGGATTTTGTGCAGTTGTATCAACTGAACAAACTGTTTTTTCAATAGCAGCCTTATGGGCTACTACCGAATCCACAGGGCAGGCATCTGCTGTCAGGAGGACGTGATTGTGCTTGTAGTTGGCAGAAACATGTCCAATGTTGGCCAAAGGGTCTGCGTGGTATCGTCGGAGGGTGGAGTTGATCGCAAGCTGCAGTTGTGTAAGATCCGCAGTAACTGGTTGATCACTGTGTCGGGCAATGACTAGTGTGCGTTGTTTGTTGGACAGAGGACGGGGATTGAGTGTACGCCCATTCTTATCTTTCGGTGGGACTTTCTTGGCACATGTGGATGCAATTGCTGACCAGTGTGTGGGTTTGGGGGAGGTCCCTTCTGGAATGGCTGGAGTTAGTAGGTCTGTTGGTGCTGGTGGTGCATCTTTCTTTGATGCTTGGATTTGTACAAGGTATTCAACTCGGTGTCCAAGGGTTGCAATGGTATTGAGGGCAATTTCGTGTTTGGTTTCCATTGAGGCTAACCGTGTTGCCAGTTTTCAGTTTTGGGTGGTGAGACGTTTGTTGATTTTGAGAATATCCTTGTGGAGTGGTTCAAGGATGGCTTTCAATACCTGATGAATTCTATCTTCATCTTCATCATTTGCATTCAGCTGGTTGGTGGACGGATCCTGAAAGTCTTCATCTTCAGAATCGTCATCATCGTCAGAACATTCGTCATTGGCCTCGGTATCCCTGGGGCATCTCCATGTTCCAGTTCTGCACTTTCAGGGTTTCCGAGATGGTCTTGGTTGGTTGGTTGTTGAGGTGGGGAAGATGGTTGTAGTTGTCCAGAGGGTGTCCTGGGATGGACATTACCAGTGGCCATACAGGTACTTGAACGTGTACGAGGGGCATTGAGTGACGGGTATGGTGAGGTAGCTGGCAGTCGGCGCGAACTTGCCTGCTTGCCTTTCCTTCCTCGTTCAGATATATGGCCTGTCAAAGTGGTGTGTAATACAGCTGGGGCATCGATTGCAGAGAGTGGGTCTGAACTGGGGTTTGGATAATGATGCATTCCATAAGTACTGGAAGTCTCAGGTGGGGGTGGTGGTGGTATTGGGGAAGTCATTGAAGACTTTAGAAGGGTTATAAGGTGCTAAATATGTCAAAGAAATATAAATTTTCTAGGTATTTAAAATAGGTATAAATCCGACGTTTGAGTATTGATATAAGTGGCCTCGGTACCACCTATTCCCTGAGAGGGTCAGTGTTTCTCCTCTTTTGCCCTAGCAAGGTGTTGGAGCCTTGTACTGGAGCCTTTGCCTCCTCACAGCAGATACAGAGACACCCGTAGCCACAAGAAAACCTCTAGGAGGCCTGCTATATGATGGAGCTGTAAAACCACTGCAAGGAAGGAAGTGCAACTTAACTCTGGAGGATCCACCCAAAGACTCAGGGGGACAATGGCGGCAAAGTAGCCGGACGTTGTCGCCTTCACCCTGGTAGGTCCGCTGGGCCCCGATGGCCAATATGTTCCAAAGGGGGGGTATGAGAAAATGCGAAACATGCGATAATTTTCAAAATCGACCGTTGTGGAGTCAATTTTTGTCTGATCAAAGTGTACTTTCGGCAGGGCATATGTGGGTCTGTGTACACGCTGTATTCGTAAGGGCGTTTCAAACGGATGAAAACACGTCGAGAAACGATGGATTTAGACTTTGGGTTTTTTCCTTCCAGGATTTTTGCCCCAGGCTGTCTGGGGCTTGTAGGCAAGCATAGATGGTTCGTTCTAAGGGCTTCTGGGGCCGCTGAATCGATTGCCGTTGTCTGATTCTGATTTGGAGTTGATTCCACTGAGATAGAGGGGGGGGTAGGAGCGAAAAAGCGACTTTTCGAAGATTTTGTGTAACTAATGCAAATGTTAAGCTTTTGGCCTGAAATTAAAACCTGAGCCTTGTCTATATGTGCTTTCGATGCTCCCAAAATTTGAAGTTGATTGGATAAGAATTGGTTGTGTAGATGGTCAGTGGGGGCCCTTTTGCAGGGGGCAGCAGGGGGGGGAAAAAGGGGCGTAAGAGGCCCAGTTTTCCACCCAGCATCAATAAAGGTCCTGGAAGAGAGATGCCCTATCGTAGGAGGGGTAATTTGGGGTTAGGAATCGATTGCAAGTGTCTGCTTGACGATAGCTGTGCTGGTTGTTCACTTATTTTCGAAAAAACGGTTTTGCTGGTGTGGTTGTCGCTCCCAAGCAGGCACGAAATGACTATGTATTCCTTCAGCCAAATCCGTATGTGGTAGGAAACTTTGTATCCACCCAGGGAAGAATACCAGCGTGTTTAAACTGTCTATTCCTCGCTCAGGAGAGCAAGTTTGGGATCGTAATCCCTTTAGCACTTGTCACTACTTTAATACCAGGTCCGATCCGTCAACCTTCTGGCCTGTTGACAGTCAAGGAAAAACCTCAGGAAGATGATTCCACTCGACGAAGGCCTAACTTCTGCGTGGGATCGCGTTACATTGTACATCTCAGATTGATTGATCGAGCTGCCCATCTGATTCCATATGACATTGCTGATGATAACAATGAATAGTTTGTGAATAACACAATTGATTTGAACGCGTTTGACTTGTTTTATGACTAATAGATCCCTTGACGTGACGCGTGCAGAACGCGCTTATGGGTCCGGATGTATTTGGAAAAATCTTTGTTCATTATCTAAGGTTGGAAAGCAGATTAATATTTTACGATTATACAATTGAACTAAGTGGTGCAACTTGTGATCTATTTGTGTGGACGTGAAGAAAGTGTGATGAAACAGATTGTGTGAAACAACAATAATGTAGATATTGTGAAATCAAAATTTAAGTATGATGCGAGAACTCAATTGGAAAGTCCAAAAACGTCAAAATCAGTTGACAAAGTGGCATGGCAACGAAGAGATCTCTCTGTGCACAGGGAGACTTCGGCGACGAAGCCGAATAATCGTATGCCTCAGCGACGTCAACAACCTTTCAGCAAGGTCATTCGAGTAATTATCGCACGAGCCAATTTCAGAAATCTTGGAAACCCGGTAGAAACCTCGGAAACCTCACAATTTCAAACGTGGTTTTGCTGATTTTAACCAAGAAAACAAATGAAAAGTGTGACTGGAAAGCAAATCCCCGAAATCATATAGCCTTCCATACGGTAAAGAAATACTTTACTGAGGCTTCCATATCACGGCACTTGGAGCCTGTTTGGCCCGTTGCAATTGAGACTGATGCAAGTCATTTTGCAATCAGTGCAGTTCTCTCCCAAGTCATTGATGGACGATTGCACCCTATAGCCTACCACTCTTGAATGATAGGTAAAGCCGAGATCAACAATGAAATCCATGACAATGAGATGCTGGCCATAGTATCTGCGTTCGAAGAAAGGAGACGTTATCTCGAAGGTGCAGCTCACCCAATCAGTGTCTTCACCAATCACAAGAATCTCAAATACTTTATGACTACGAAGACATTGAATCAGAAATAAGTGTAAGGGGTTTCCTTCTATCATGCATACGAGGTACATGAGGTTAAGTCTCCCAGGCTCACCAACGACGGCATGCGTTGAAGGATGAGAATACACCAGTGGGATGTCTACCCATGAGTAAGCGGAAGGCTCAACAAAGCCGGGTGAAATTCCCATAATATTCCATGCTTCAATACCGTGTCTTACCAAAGTGGACTGGCTAAACCACGGAGAGCCAGTATGCACGCTCGGTCTGACAGTGATCAAAAGGCTAACACCTTTGGCACTGACCAAGGCATGGGACACACAAAACCATACTGCCGAAGAAACGTAATTGCCTTGCAGGAATCTTCGGATTAGCTGTGCATTACAAATCAGACCAACGTTACCTCATATCAAACAAATACTGGGATAAAAACTATCCTCGGAAACTCGTATGAGTTCCCTGGGATAGTTGGACGAACGATATTATTGTAGTATACGGGACTTTGTTATCTCTCGAGAGAGAAGTGATCAACGGAGATAAGCTGACTGCGCCCCGGTAGTTATTCCTACCTCAAAGATAAGTGTTCGGACCTAGACCGTCGATCCCCAGCTTTGCCGCGTTTGCAAACGCGATAACTGAGAGAACGCACCGCCCTACGGGGAACACGGGTAAAACGCAATGACGCTAGGTACGTGGCAAAGTATGGGTTGGTAGCTCATTAAATCTTTGATCACTATTCCACTCATGCAGAAGAAAGATAACTAATACAAAGTAATGGTCCCATATGCGTGTCAGCATTGTCATACTATGCAGGATATCCCTCGGGATGCCTGGTAGGGGCTTACGCCGCTACACATTGCCAAACGGAATTCTCCGCAGTTATCTACCGAGATCAGCTCTGTTGCAATGATCGGAGATTATGCGAACACCCACTTCAGTGGACTGAGTGTTATCGAGATAGTACTATACGCACACATATAGTGACAGAGAAGTACTGTCATGCCTCACTGATATACCTCTGGCGGGAAAAACTCACCTATAAAAGACCACCTTAAACTCCTGTTTAAACACAACAATCAAGCTCTATCAGCAATCCACAGTCAGAACAACAACAGCGGAAAACCACCTGAAATATTATTAAGCTTTTACCTTAAGAATAATATATTAGTATCTATGCCCGAATACGCACGTGAAGATGTTATCATTTACAACGCTGCCTATTTGCATTCATACTGCCAAACGGAACCCCATATCGTATTCCTCTACGAGTTCCTACGATACAACAATCTCGTAGGCAACTACTTCCACTTTTGCGACACCAGCGAGTATCCCTTGCAAAGATCTTTTTACGAGTCTTCGGAAGACTACCTCCAAGACTCCTACGATTTTCAGGTACCGGCCGTACCCCTGCATATGCCTGTACACGTACACACCCGACAACGACTACGACAACTCACCTTTAAGATCCATTTCTTCAGCTTCGTCCTAGTCATCAAAGTCAGACTATATCGACATCGCGTTCAGCGATATCAGTCTGCCTCTACACACGCAGCAGTACCCCTGTAACAATAAGCCTACTTGACTCAAGAGCTGGCAGGATATACTTTTAACATATTCCACCGACCTGGCAGTGCATATGGGAAACAGGATGCATTATCTAGACATTCAGAGTACCGCCCTGAAAAAGGGGGACGTAGTGCCAAGGAAAATAAAAATCAGCCAATCTACTGGGTTCTGAGACCCGATCAGTTCATAACATCTGAAGGAGCGAGAGTAGAAGTAACAGCAATGAGGTTACACGGCGAACAAATTGCAATTTCTTCTGCAAAGTTGAGAGCAATCCCAGTAGTCAAGTTCAACTCATGGCTGTTAGAAGCAGTGGTCAGCACTGCTAATAACAATGCTGTATGGCAAAAAGAGTACGTGTGAACTATGAGAGGAAATCCAAGCCCAGATATCTCGTTCGAAGACAAAGCCCTTTATTTAAAAGGCAGGCTGTGGATCCCGGACGATTCGCAGTTGAAAATACAGACATTGGAAGCGGATCACAATTTGAAAATGGCTGGACACATGGGGCAGGATAGGACAATTGAGCTGGTCAGACAAAATTTATTTTAGCCAGAAATGGAGAAATTCATTGAAGATTATATCCACTCATGCCCTGAATGTCAGAAGAACAAAGCAGCACATCATGCTCGCTACGGACTTCTACAACCCATTGAATCAGCATACCACCCATCGGATTAGATTTCCATGGACTTTATCATCAAATTACCAGTATTGGACTGATGCATATTGGTATGGGTAATCATTGACCGATTTACAAAAATAGCACATTTCATTCCATTGAAAGATGGTGATAAGAGAGCTACAGACCTGGTCAAAATCTTCTTGAAAGAAGTATGGAGATTCCATGGCTTTGTGTATTGATTTATTGATTCATCATACAGCATGCCGCCCGCAGGCTATGGCTGGTGAGGTGCAAACAAATAACCGTGAACAAGAACAACAAATGAAACTGAACAAAGAAAAATCGAAAAACCCCTGTCCAGGTAGCACCGCTCCGCAGTCTCCTGTTACCCCTGATCTAGTTACAAAGAAATTTCTAATAAATCATAGCGGTCTATAACACGCTTGATACAATAATAAAATATCTGTCAGTCTCATTCGGCTTGGTCCTGCATATCATGCGGGTTCTCCCCCTGGAGTTCACCCTCCTCCACCCATCCCCATTCAAATTTCATCCTCCTCTCAACTCTCTGCATCTCCTTTCGCCTCTTCATCATCCTCCCCATCCTCCCCTCCACTTCCACTCGGATGTTCCTTCACCATATCGTTGACAGATCCCTGGCCTGCAATTCAGATGTTACCCTGCCCAAGGTGTTCATCATCACGGAATTGGCCCAGATACCATCTTCGAGTAGCAATATGTGTGTCTTGCAGAAAATGTTTCAAAGGTTGCATTGCTTTATCTGTATAAAGAAGATGCTTGCAGAGATATGGAGGGTGTGCTACTCCAATCTCCTTCCGCATTGATCGTCTTTCGCATTGGTATTACAGACATCTTAGAGGAAGATGCTCTGGCGACTGAGAACCTCCATTTATTTATTTATTTATTTATTCATCATACAGCATGCAGCCCGTAGGCTATGGCCGGTGAGGTACCAACAAATAACCAAGAACAAGAACAACAAATGAAACCGAACAAAGGAAAAACGAATAACCCCTGGCTAGGTAGCACCGCTCCGCAGTCCCCTATCACCCCTGCTCTAGTTACAAAGAAATTTCAAATAAATCATAGCGGTTTGTAACATGCTTCATACAATAATAAAATATCTGTCAGTCTCATTCGGCTTGGTCCTGCATATCATGCGGGTTCTCCCCTTGGAGTTTACCCTCCTCCTCCCTTCCCCGTTCAAATTTCATCCTCCTCTCAACTCTCTGCTTCTCCTTCCTTTTCATCATCATCCTCCCCATCATCCCCTCCACTCTCACTCTGATATTCCTCCACCCTATGGTTGACAGTTCCCTGTCCTGCAATTCGGATGTTACCCTGCCCAAGGTGTTCATCATCACGGAATTGGCCCAGGTACCATCTTCGAGTAGCTATATGTGTGTCGTGCAGAAAATGTTTCAAAGGTTGCATTACTATGTCGGTATAAAGAAGATGCTTCCAGAGATATCGAGGGTGTACAACTCCAATCTCTTTCCGCATGGTTTGTCTTTCGCGTTGGTATAAAGGGCATCTTAGTACAAGATGTTCTGGTGACTGGGGACCTCCATAGCGACATGGGCAGTGAGGAGAGTCAACAGCATTGGTTGGTATTATGTATAGGTAACTGCGGAAGTATCCATGTCCAGTTCATAGTTGGGTGACAGTAGATGCAAACTGGCGGTTGCCACTGCTGAAAATATTGTCTGGTTTGGTACGGAATGTTCCAATATAGTTCTTTCCTTTCGCGGGATGTCGCATCCACCAATCCCCCAATTCCTGCATTTTTGCTGCTCGGGTTACCCTCTTGAGGTACGATAATGAGGTGTTAGGGTAGGTAGGTGGTTTTTCCACAGTGGACTTTTTTGCCAACTTATCGGCAAGTTCGTTTCCAGGTACATCAGTATGGCCAGGAACCCATTGTACTGTGATTGTAGTTTTGAGTGCATGGAGGTTATTGGCGATGTTGCAGAGTGCCAGGGAAGTGAACTGTCCAGGGGCGGGTTTGAGAGTATTGAGACGTCGTATGGCAGCTTGATTGTCTGTGAAAATCCATACATGTCTTTTGGTAAGGTTATTCTGTTGACAGATCTGAAAGCATTTCTGTGCAGCTTTAAGAATACCAAGTAATTCAGCATCATAAACTTCCTGTTGATGGCCCATTGGATAGGTTGCTTCAATGACATCTTCTCCTGTCATTTCAACTACTGTTCCTGCACCAATGTTTTCGTTCAACATAGATCCATCTGAATAACAAACAATATTGCGGTCATCTTGTTTCAACATTGCATACTGGGCTTCGTGGGCTTTGGCTTCCTCTTCCTTTGAACGAGGATCAATTTGTGTTGTGACTCTACTTTCAATCCATGGTGGACAGGCTGTGGTTGAATAGGTTTCAATCTCAAGCTGTTGAAAATCCATGGACCAAGGGTTGATAAGGTTTGGATGAGACGTGTTTCAAATTTGTGGGTATTTTGTTGCATACTGTCCCATGAAATCCAGGGTCCGGTTGTGTTACTAGACTCTGGGGTTTCATCAAATGGATGGAAAGTCAATGGACAACGTTGACGATTGGATGCATTTCGGGAAACGTAAGTATTCGAAGTGCATATTTTCTTCGCATGTGATTAAGTCGAACAGCAACTGGTGGCAGGGCTGCTTCATTGTGTAGCGCTATTGTTGGGGATGTGCGGAAGGCTCCAAGGATGCACCGAAGTGCCATATTTTGAACTGTTTCAATTTCTGTTGATACGTTGCTTGGCCCATCCACCAGACTTCAGCTCCGAAGTCGCAGACAGGTACAACACACGCATTGTATAGTTGGGGACTGCACTGGGGGTCAGTCCTGATTCTGTATTGGCAGTGATTTGAGGGCTCCAAGGGCTCTTTTGCCGCTTGCGGCCTTCAGCATGACATGGTGTTTGAAGTTGATTTTTCTGTCAAACCAAATACCAATCCACCTTACCACATCTGGACCAATGCCTTTTGTGCCGGGGGAAATGGTAGTGCCATTGGGTAGGGTGATCTTTTCGTCATCGGAGGTATCACCGTTTCGTTCATTGTCGAAGTGCATCATTTCTGACTTTGAGTCATCAAATCGTACCGCATTGTTTTCTGCCCATTTGAAAGCTGTCCGTGCAGCCGCCTCGAGGCATCTTGCATTATAGGCTTTTGATTTGCTTCGAACAACAATTGCAACATCATCAATGTAGCTTGGAGTCCAGGAGCTGGGGTAATGGGTTGTGAGTTCGTAGAAGAGAGGACTGAGATACAGGAGGAAGAGAATTGGGGATGCAGGCGATCCCTGAGGGATTCCTGTCCGGACGGGGCTGAGGTCTTCCTTTTTCCATCAAATGCCAGTGCTGTTGTACGGTCGGATAGGAAGTGGTCGACCCATAATTGAATTGCGGTGGGTAGCCCAGTTGTCGTAGAGTTTGGAGGAGACGTCTTTGGATACATTGTCGAATGCGCCACTCACATCCATAAAGAGGGCAGTGGTGATTTCCTTTGCATGTTTTCCTTGTTCAATTTCATGTGTAAGTGCCATTGCAGCATCTATAGCAGAGCGTTGTCTTCGTCCTCCTATTTGATCTTTGTGTAGCAGGTTGTATTTTTCAGCCATGTATGCAATTCGGTTTGCCATCAACTTTTCGAGGATCTTCCCAAGGCAATTGAGAAGGGCAACAGGTCGGTAGGCCTTAGGTATTGAATAATCAGGTTTTCCAGGTTTGGGTATAATCACAGTCGTTGCTTGTCGCCAACAGGTAGGGTGATATCCACTGGTTCCAAGTATAGCAAAGAGACTGTTGAATTGTTCGGTGGCGCTAGGTATGCTTGCCGGAGGCAGTAAAGGGAAGCCCATCGGGTCCCGGGGCTTTACGTGGTGCAGAGGTAAAAATTGCTTGTTTGATTTCTGTTGGGGTAAATGTAACCCATGGCAGGGTTGGTCGATTGGTGATATCAGTTGGGGAGGGGGCTACTGGTGGGGGTGGGAACATGGTAGAACGGAATAATACTGCCTTTTCTTCAAAAGTTACAGCTGTTGTGTTGGAGAATGACAGGGGTGGTGTCCGTTGGGTTTTCCTGGGTTTGGTATAACGGAGGGCGGTAAATATCTCTGTGCCTTGTGCATTTGCTAAAAATTCAATCCACATTGTTGTCTTGGAGGTGCGGATATCCCGGAAATATTGGTTTCGAACAGCTTTGAATTTGATGTGATCACTTTCAAGGCGGGTTTTCTTCCACTGCTTCTGGGCACGGTTCATCTGTGTTCGGGAGATTTTGAGTTGGGGTGTCCACCAGCGTTTTGAATGTGTTGTAAGCTGGAGAACTGGGTAGATTCCTTGACTGCATCAAGAATCATATCTCGGAGTAGTTCGGCTGATTTGTCAAGGTTTGATTCGGTTGGTTGTTCATGGAGGTATTGCCAGACCATTCGTGAGGCATGGGACAGTGTATTGAGAGTTTTTGAGAATAATCCCAATCTGTCTTATTCCAGTTGTATCTTATCGTGTTGGAGTCAGTGGTAACAAGTTCAGATTCTGCCAAGATATCAAACGTATTGTTGCATGGTCTGAACCAGTTGATGCGTTGTCATCCACGGCCCAATTTGTAACCGAGTCATGGATGGCTTGTGAGGTAAAGGCTAAGTCGATAATAGAGGTTCCTTTGCCATTTCGGTAGTAGTATGTTGGGGTGTCTGGTTCATTGAGGAGGGAAAAGTTATTGGTTTCCATGATCTGAACAAGTTCGTCGGCGCGTTTGGGTGTTTTGATTTGTGAATTCCACCATGTATGATGGGCATTCATATCACCAGCAATAATGCATCGTTCAGGCAATGGGATTTTGGTGAAGCTTCTTGGAATGGTGTAGAGATTAGATACGCCTTCATGTTCATTGTAAATATTGAAGACTGTGATTGGTGCAATTGAGGGGGTTGATATTTCAAGGACTTGAATATCAGGATCCTGGCTGATGTCGGTACGTGGGGAGCATTTGATATAAGGGTTGTTTTTGGTCACATAGGCAATTGTCCTATTGTGTTTTCTTAAGTTTTTAGGTGGTATCAGTAGCTCAAATCCAGGGTGTGTTGTAATGAATGTATTGTCTGGGTTGAATCCAGGTTCTTGGAGTAAAAGAAGGTCGGCCGTTCCAACTGCAAAGTCAAGAAGGGTATTGATGACTAAGGAGGAACGGTTGCAGTTGTGTTGTATAATTCGAATTTTGGTGGGTGAATAGGAAGGTTGTTTAGGCATGGGTGATGGTCGGGTGGTCTTCATGAACTTGGCTCGTACCTCAGCACGTATGGCAGTAATTGTTGGGCATTTAGAATCGTTGGCTCGGTGATTACCCTTGCAGTTGATGCATTGGATAACATCATGGACACACTGTTTGCCTATGCTGGGACATGATCCGCATGAGTGGGAGGTGGTGGTGTGAGGTTCTGCACATATATTGCAGATAGCTGATTGTTTGCATCGTAGGTAGGAATGGCCATATTGTTGGCAGTTCGTACATTGGTCGGTTGGTCGGGATGCCACATATCGGTCGGCTTTGCGGGTCCTGCCATCTACTTGTACCCATGGTCTTGAATAAGTTTTGCTTCATGTTCAGTACGGACTGCGATAACCATGGTGGTTGCCTTTTTGTGTGGTCGTGTTTCTGGCTTCGTAAGAGATCGTGGTAGAGTGGTAAGCTTGATATGATTATTGTTCATCTCAATATCTTCTTTCAATAATTTCATTCCTGTTTCACATTCAGGAAACATTGTAATGTCAATGGAGTGAACCATCATTCGGATCCAGGTTTCTTGTTTTTTGAGATTTTGTGCTGTTGTATCAACTGAACGAACTGTTTCTTCAATAGCAGCCTTATGGGCTAGTACCAAATCCACAGGGCAGGCATCTGCTGTCAGGAGGACAAGATTGTGCTTGTAGTTGGCAGAAACATGTCCAATATTGGCCAAAGGGTCTGCGTGGCATCGTCGGAGGGTGGCGTTAATCGCAAGCTTCAGTTGTGTAAGATCCGCAGTAACTGGTTGATCACTGTGTCGGGCAATACTAGTGTGCGTTGTTTTTGGAGAGAGGACGGGGATTGAGAGTACGCCCATTCTTATCTTTTGGTGGGTCTTTCTTTGCGCATGCGGATGCAATTGCTGACCAGAGTGTGGGTTTGGGGGAGGTCCCTTCTGGGATGGCTGGAGTTAGTAGGTCTGTTGGTGCTGGTGGTGCATCTTTCTTTGATGCTTGGATTTGTACAAGGTATTCAACTTGGTGTCCAAGGGTTGCAATGGTATTGAGGGCAATTTCGTGTTTGGTTTCCATTGAGGCTAACCGGGTTGCCAGTTTTCGGTTTTGGGTGGTGAGACGTTTGTTGATTTTGAGAATATCCTTGTGGAGTGGTTCAAGGATGGCTTTGAATACCTGATGAATTCTATCTTCATCTTCGTCATTTGCATTCAGCAGGTTGGTGGATGGGTCCTGAAAGTCTTCATCTTCAGAATCGTCATCATCGTCAGAACATTCGTCATTGGCCTCAGTATCCCCTGGGGCATCTCCAAGTTCTAGATCTGCACTTTCAGGGTTTCCGAGATGGTCTTGGTTGGTTGGTTGTTGAGGTGGGGAAGATGGTTGTAGTTGTTCAGAGGGTGTCCTGGGATGGACATTACCAATGGCCATACGGGTGCTTGAACGTGTACGAGGGCATTGAGTGACGGGTATGGTGAGGTAGCTGGCAGTCGGCGAGAACTTGCCTGCTTGCCTTTCCTTCCTCGTTTGGATATATGGCCTGTCAGAGTGGTGTGTGATACAGCTGGGGCATCGATTGCAGAGAGTGGGTCTGAACTGGGGTTTGGATAAAGGTGATTCCATAAGTACTGGAAGTCCCAGGTGGGGGTGGTGGTGGTATTGGGGAAGTCATTGAAGACTTTAGAGGGGTTATAAGGTGCTAAATATGTTAAAGAAATATAAATTTTCTAGGTATTTTAAAATATGTATAAATCCGACGTTTGAGTGTTGATATAAGTGGCCTCGGTACCACCTATTCCCTGAGGGGGTTAGAGCTTCACCTCTTTTGTCCTAGCAAGGTGTTGGAGCCTTGTACTAGAGCCTTTGCCTTCTCACAGCAGATACAGAGACACCCGTAGCGACAAGAAAACCTCTAGGAGGCCTGCTATGTGATGGGGCTGTAAAACCACTGCAAGAAAGGAAGTGCAACTTAACTCTGGAGGATCCACCCAATGACTAAGGGGGTCAATGGTGGCAAAGGAGCCGGACATTGTCGCCTACACCTGGTAGGTCTGCTGGGCCCCGGTGGCCAATATGTTCCAATGGGGGGGAGTGGGAAAATGCGAAATATGCGAAAATGTCGAAAATTGAGCGTTGTGGAGTCAATTCTTGTCCGATCAAGTTGTGCTTTTGGCAGGGGAGACCTGTGTGTGTGTGCAAGCTGTGTTCTTAAGGGCGTTTGAAACGAATAAAAACTCGTCGAAAAACAATGGAATTCGAAATTGTGTTTTTGACTTCGAGAATTTTTAGCCCAGGCAGTCTGGGGCTTGTAGGTAGGTGTAGATGGTTCGTTCTAAAGGCTTTTGAGTGCGCTGAATCGATTGCCGTTGTCTGTTTTTGATTTGGAGTTGATTCCACTGAAGTAGAGAGGGG
Source organism: Trichophaea hybrida (assembly GCA_015178995.1). Classification (NCBI taxonomy): domain Eukaryota; kingdom Fungi; phylum Ascomycota; class Pezizomycetes; order Pezizales; family Pyronemataceae; genus Trichophaea; species Trichophaea hybrida. The sequence goes on from WHVE01001319.1 coordinate 17,612, forward strand.
GTAGGAGCGACAAAGCAACTTTTCGAGGATTTTTGGCCCAGACAGTCAGGGGCTTGTAGGCAGGTGTTGGTGGTTCGTTCTATGGGCTTCTGGGGCCGCTGGATCAATTGCCATTTTCCGATTCTGATTTGGAGTAGATTCCACTGAGATAGAGGGGGGGTAGAAGCGAAATAGCGACTTTTCGAAGATTTTCTCTAACTAATGCAAATGTTAAGCTTTTGGTCTGAAATTAAAACCTGAGCCTTGTCTATATGTGCTCCCAATGCTCCAAAGTTTGAAGTCGATTGGATAAGAATTATTTGTGTGGATGTTCAGTGGGGGCCCTTTTGCAGGGGGGAAAAAGAGGGGTAAGAGGCCCAGTTTTCCACCCAGCAACAATGAAGATCCTGGGGAAGAGATGCCCTTTCGTAGGGGGGGTAGTTGGGAGTTAGGAATCGATAGGAAGTATCCGTTTGTTGATAGCTATGCTGGTTGTTGACTCATTTTCGAA